>CM070549.1:3317588-3329788 GCA_036346405.1 Phyllostachys edulis
CATCAAGAAACAAGAAGACGAACTCTCTTAGCTCTGAGCAAGGATTTGCCTAAAAAATCAATTTGGCAGGTCTTTTTATTACCGAGTTGATTAATTAATTCGATCCAGCATTTGCTTTCTAATCAGAGTGGAGTTACCGCGCGACGCGTGCATAAAAAAATTACAGTGTCAGCCACTCGATCTGGTAGCCAAGGTGGTCACGTCAACAACTGACAAAAATATATTGGATGAGTCAAGCACACTGGCTTGTTTGAATTGTTTGGGTTTTTTATTTGGTTTAAAAGCAATAAAATAAAATCAAAGCACATATAAACGGGTGGCTTTTCAACTGGCTTATGAAAAGCTGAAGTCATTTAAGCCTATAAGCCACAAACCAATTAAGGGATGCTTTTTTCCCTTTTGCGGGTTAGAAAATAACCATTTGTCACTCAACTTCGTCGAAATGACCCACCATTGCCATCCGTGTATAAAAGAAAACCATTCATTTTTCTCTCATTCCTCCTCCCTTCTTCAACCCGTTCGCTTCTCTTAGCATTGCCGCTCTTCTCCCGTGCTCCCTGGCCGCCATCCACGCCCTGACCGTGACGACCTCTCTTCGTTGTCGTACGAGCTGCTTCCCAGGTCTTCGCCGCCCCAATCTACTTCGCCCGTCCCTCAGCAGACGACCCCATTCGTAGGCCAGGCGATGGTGAGGCTGACGACAGCCCAGCGGCAAGGGCAGCCCACCAGCGAGGGCATTCAGACAATTTAATAATAAGACATAGCTTAAAAGCCTTAAAAAACTAGGTTACCAAACAGCTTGACTTAACATAAAAGCTATATACTTATAAGGTGTTTAAGCCAAAAAACTGGCTTTAATTTATAAGCCAAAGGGTAAACCTAAACAAACAGGCCTATGTGTATGCCTTAAGGCTCTCCCATTGATCGATGCAGAGTTGCCTAAGGCAAAGGAGAGTCTAAACGGAGAGATTGGAACAGAAATCCAAACAAAGTATCACGAACTACAAAAAATTTCCGTTGCCGGGACTTGAACCCAGGTCTCTCGGGTGAGAGCCGAGTATCCTAACCAGCTAAACTACAACGGATGATGGTCTATTTAAGGCTGTAGCTTAGGTCTAATACATTTCTTTCATTTGCTTTTCATGTTTCTTGGGAAAAATGTATACCTTGTTCGAAATTTTTACTACTCTTATTCCCCCACATGAATTGCATATGCATTTTGGCTACGACCATCTCATCGCAAATTAACGATGCAATTCATCACTTCTCTATGCCGGCCACGGCCACCTGATCCAGCTCCGCGGGATTTGAACCTGCTGCACAGGCAAAGCCCAACAGATTTGGACTTAATTTGCTGTGTACATTACCTACAAAGTACAACCATCTTATCTCTTGTCTTGCGGCCTGCTCTGCTTACCCAAGTCTACAATATCCTCTAGATGGTACACTCTTTATCTTCCATGCAATACCCAATCATACGAAGTTTTCTTCAACTTTTGCGTTGTATGCATGCCCCCGCTGAAAACTCATTGATCTATAGCTAGCTGCCATTTAATTTCAGACAGAGAGAGAGCATCATGAGCAAATAGCAAATTCAGAACAGGGGCTTCTCGCTTTCTCAGTTGCACTAGTGTTGCTGTATGACGGATGGCATTTCATTTAGTATTTCATATGTATGGAGATATATACGTCCATCTATCAGTACGAGCAACGCTTATTTTGCAGGGTTCGACAATGAAGTGATAGTACGTTCAAACGCATCGGCAAAGAGTCAAATCCAAGTCTAACAAAAGGAATAATCGGTCATTATCGTAGCAAAAGGGAACCCCGGTAACCACGAGGGGATCCTCAAGAGAGGGGACTGGGTGCCAAGAGAAATTAGTGTATACTAATTGCTTTGAAAAAAGTCCTCCTTAATTATATAGGAGAGATGGCTATTTATAGCCTTCCGATTAGGGTACATGAGATTGTAGATCTACCTCTAGAAAGACTCTATGCCTACAGGGCCGCAGGGGTTTTTCCTTCCCCTATGTATAGCCTTCGGTCTATGGTAATCTAGTATCAATATTGGGATGTTGTGCAGGGAAGAGAGATGATAAAGCAAGGTTGCTGGTAGTCTCACTTAACCCTTGCTCTGTTAGTTCTAATTGCCTGGCTTGGAGAAGAATGCATTGGATGAATGCTTGAATGATGCGTAAATGCAGTCAACTTCATGGCAATTTAGGTTTAGTTAATCGAGAGTGCAAAGGATCATATGCATGGTTACATGATTCTATAAAAATGCATCCAAACAATTTTATCGGTGTTAGGTGAGCATCAAATGTAATAAACCACATGAATTCACACTACCATGATCTGGTCCTTAACATTTAAAACCTTCCTATTAGCTCTAGATTAAAACTTGGCTAGAACCGTCTTGCAACGCGTTTGAATTAAATTCTGGGCAAAACTAGTTCAATAAATTATAGAAAAATTATATTGGTGAACTACACACTATCAGATGCTTAGGTCAATATTCTTAAGATTTTTAAGATCAACTAGCAGCACTGGAGCACAGTTTCATTAACCTAGGTAAAAATTACACAACAACAAGGAATGTGTTTCTCTTTGACAGAGTATAAAACTACATGTATAATCTAATCTGGTTTAATTACTTTTAGTTGAACAACAATAAAAATAAGCTACCCTCAGTTCATGATAAGATAAGTTCTCTCATCAACAATTTAAAAGACAAGCATTTCTTTAACTTTACAACTATCTAGCATATCAAGCTACACAACCATGACCTCCAAAATTTTAGATTCATGCAAGAAATCTATATGAGCATGGCAAGTTACTAAATTCCAATTTAGTTAACAATTTTAAGATAAAAAAAATTAAGGGAAATTTCAATTTATACTTCTATATACTAGTTATTTTCATGTTTTAATCACCAAGATGAAATACTAATCATGCATCTTGATTTATATAAATCATTTTTTGTTATGATTCTTGCTAACAACCTAAGTAACCAGATATGCTAAAGTTACCTTAAAACTATATGCATGATCAAAGCGTAGGAATTATGATGCCTAACACATACTTAGAGGTATCTTCTACCCCCTTAAACATTTTGGTGCATAAGAGATGAGTTGAGGAGAGAATGAGCACTAGGTAAGTAAGCGGGCAACGCTTATGCAATAATTCCTATCATGAATGCACAATCCCGAAACCTTGAAACTCAAGATCCAAATGGGTGTACTAAGGTTCAAAGACCAGTACAAGATTCACCCGAACCACAGTTAGTTTTTCGATATAGTTGCTATACATGCTGCCCGTAGGCAATGCGCAACTACTTGGAACAAAAGAGACCAAATAATTACATTACAAAATCCAGCGTCTACAAGCAAAGGATAATAATTAGGACGTGTATAATCTAAGAATAATTCCTAACTTAATCCTAATATTGTCGGAAGATAACATCTTCTCATTCTTTCGCCATTGCTCTCACTGGTGATTACTTAACGTGTCTATTGTTAGAAAAGGGAGATGAGCAATAGAGAAAAAATATTTTGCACAATCAAATGAATGGTGAGGCAAGAGTTATATGCCAGGATGGGTAAGAAAGAAAGGAATTATATTACTTATATTTTTTCCAAATTTTTTTGCTAGTTTGAAAATACTTTTCGCAACCCAAAATCTTAACAACGTCCATTGCTACGGCTTTAACCTACAGTCGAACCTAGCTCTGATACCAATGTTGTGAGGACCCTTGAAATTGAATTTGTTTCAGGTTAAAAGATTATACCAGAGGCATAATTTTTAATAACCAACGAACCCAATTTCAAGTTCCCGGAAAGCGTCTCATGTTAGCTCCTAGGATCAGCTGCTAACATGCACATATCCATACAACATTATATCACTTGCATACACGATTAGAATATATCAGTAAAAATTAGTAGCGGAAAGCATTAAGTAAACAAGAATAGAAGATCAAGTAATAAAATAACCTTCCCAATGGTGCGCCACAACCCAAGGCAACCGACTAGGATTAAAGTCGAAGTACCAACGTTATCGACTCAACTTGAAACATTAACTAGGATGTTCTTTACCTGCAACAAGTGGTTAATTCCACTGGGTACAGAAGGTACTCGCAAGACAAACACAAACTAATAAAAGAAAGTGTTTAATAGAATCTATCCAAAGGATTAGAGATTATACATGTTAAAGGCTGTTCAAAGGAATGGCTATATTGGCATTAGTTTTGCATAAAGCAACAAGTTTTATTCCTACGCTTTTTAATTTTTGCAAAGGCCATTTTATAAACAAGTTTGGACCAAAACAACAAGTAATTAGAAATTAATCATAAATCAAAACATATCAAAGTGGCTGTCCACTTTGACTAGTTGACATGCTTGAACAACTATTCATGCCGATACCAAGTATTCCCATGTCAATTTTATATCAGAGTCTAACGATGATGTCTATCAAAACCAACTGTAACACCCTAGCCCAACATGAGCCTGGAATGCTACTAAACTAACAATATAACAATTTAAAACTAAGACATTTTTACTAAATTTTGGCAAAACCTCCTTTGTATAGCTAATCATATTGGAGGTTCCAACAGTTAAACATATCATAATTAAATAATTCAACATCCAGCATAAACAGTGCTAGTTGATACCTTGATCTGTATTAGTTCCGATTTCTAAATATAGTATTGGAGATATTGCAAATTAATCAGTGGGATTTGTTAATGCTCTATGATGAAGATGGTCAAATACTGAAATTGAACTAATAATCAATTCATATTTGAGCTCTTCTTTTTATTTACTACTGTCATCTTGATCTGTTGTCAATCTGTCACTTTTGAGAGGAACTAGTTGTAAAGCATTTTGGCTCTGGTGGTTACTGCAGTCCTGTTGGTTAGACCTTCTGTTGTCCAAGTAGCAAGTTTGCTGATCTTGTGCTTTGTATTCAGTTGCACTAAGGCTTTTCAAGTCCTGTTGGTAATATGAAGTTATGTGTATAATCAACATTGGTTCTCTGTTTGATCGAAAGTTTACTCTGTGATCTTTTGATTTTGAGGTCATTTGACAGTCTAGTAAAGTATTATTTAGAGCTCAAATTTTGAATTTGTATTGTCATGTTTAATTTATGAAGAGTATTGACAATAGGGTTGATATGATGCGACGCCCCGTGTCATTACCGAAGGTAATCACACTTAAGTGTCACGGATTACTATTACGTTTTTCGATGAGAACTTTGCTCCAACGAATAGTAAGCCATTTATCGAAGATAACTTGTGAGAACAATAAAATAGAAGCTGCTCTTTATTACAAGCAGTTGCCACAGGTCTAAGGCTTTAAATACAATAATTTAATTACAAACATGGAAAGACACTTTCCGCTATTTCCTGCTAGGTTCATCCGGTAGTCTCTTCGTCCCACGAGTCAAAAGGGGCGATCACTCACCCTGCTTCTCGCACCTAACGCCCCCGTCACCTGCGGCCTTCTCAAAACCTGTAAAATTTCCTCATCCCACTCGGGGTAACTCCCGGTTGGATTTGGATCTAAGCAAGGGAAAGATAGCAAGAGTGAGTACTATAGTGTACTCAGCAAGCATTAGTAGCTAAAATGCAATTGATGACTATAACCTTTTGTCCTTAGCAACATTCTTACCTCTTCTCTTACTCTGAAAATAAAGCTGACGAGGATATAATAATCCTCATTTTATCTTTTATCTATAATTCTTATTATAGGTAAATATGACGTTATGTGGACCTAAGTGTACCCCTTAATATTATGAGGAAGAGCCTAATGGGTGGTCGTAAGTTCTTCTCGACCACCCCATAGTAATCATAAGTTATGCTACGACTACCCCAATAGTCGTAAGTCTTGCTCGACTACCTCATGGTCATAAGTTCTTCTACGACTAGGTCATTCGACCACCTTATGATCAAATAAACCTCTGAGACAAGTGGGTCTTATTGATTAAAGGGATTCAAGCAGTCATCATCTGGCTGTTATTACGGAGTAATGACACGTAATACTCCATTATCTACGGTATATAGGTTCATTGGCGGCGTGGAGGAGTTAATACACGGTGATTATTACCAGCGTCTTGAATTACGGGAGGTGATGGCGCCGCTTTATCTGGAATGCTTCCGCTCCTTCACGTTACTATAAAAGCGCAATCGAGAGAAAGGAAGAAAAAAGATGAATCGGACCATCGAGGGAATACAAGCACTATCGTAATAGTCTTAGTTTTTCCCCGATTGTTGAGAATACACTCAATACCATACACACACAAGTAGGGTTGTTATTCTCTCCGGAGAAGGCCTGAACCTGTATAAAAATCCCCGTGTCAGTCTCTCTGCGTGATTCCATTCTAGGAGACCCCCCGAATCAAACAATCTTTACGTAAGTTCGGTTCTAAAACACCGACAAAATCTTAAAACTTAGGTTGTAAAATTTAATTCTGAAAAGACTACTTGATTACTCGGAGAGAATAAAGACCCCTAGCGGTTCCGTGAGACTCCAATCAAGAGGCGGCATGAATTCATGATTTTGTATAGCCTTCTTGAGCTTGTACCACTTTACCCATAGCTATTCGAACTCTTGATGCTAGGTACCGCATTTCCTTTGATGCGATTCGAGCTCGAGAATCTGAGCGTTTTCTAGTTCGTGATTAATTTCTCCACCCATTACTTTCGTCGGTCTTGACACAGCCACCACGAGTTCGGATAATTTGGTTGGGCGATTCATCCTCTCTGCACCCAACACTCTACATAGTGATATAGCACCTCTTCTTACACTACACTCACACATAATACATACCCGATGTGGAGAGCATAATTACGTAACATGGTAGCATTTTCTGCCTGTCGAAACAGGAAAATGGTTGGCACTTAAGATATGGCCTCTGACCGAGTAAGAGTTTTGTTTGTCCTTATATTATAACCATATGTAAAGGGTCCCACCTCTTGCCCTCTTTCATCTTGACCACGGGCCCCCTTTACCAACCATAATATTACTCTGCTTTTCTTTCATTTCTCATTTCTCATTTCTCAACTCTTTTCATCTCTAACATCTTTCTCATCTTTGACTCATTTATTTGATTTGAGTTTTGAGAAATAGTTTTGATGCAATACATATAAGGTAGAGCAAAGTAATGTTTACATTTAATATAGCTATATTAATGAACAAGGGAGTAGCTTGCCTTCAAAAGAGTAGAAAAGGTCATTGTCGATAAAATCTGATTCAACTACTGCCGCCTGCGTCGGCTCGTCTGCTGCAATTATGCGACGGAACGGATAATAAATAATAAAGTAAATACTTAGTGACATTTTGGTGCTACTAAATGTATATTAGTTAAATGATTCTTTTTATTAGTGGAGTTTTATTAACAACTCTTTTTCGACAACCGCCACGTTAGCACTCCCCGCTACTGTCGCTCCGAAAAACTGGTTCTAGGGTTAGTAATTAAAGATACACATGATTTAAATAGCGATGAGAAAAACTACCATGACCTAATATTATCAAGTCTAACAAATTTTATTTGCGAACTAACATTTATTGGATTTTATTTAAGCGCGAAAGTAAAACTGCAACATTCTAAATAAACACCAAGTTAATTATCTCTAATATTTTGTTTTAGCTACACGATTTGCTAACGAGCTAAAATTAATGATCTAATTTAGATACAATCGAAAATTAGCACTCAACTTCTTATTTCTAATCAAAACCTAACCCTAGTCTCTATTTTTCCTAATCTATCCCTCTTCCTTTCTTCCTTTTTCCTCCAACCGGTCATAACCTCCCTCAAATCTCTCCCTCACATCTCTCTCTTCTCCTCTCTATTCCTAAAGCCGCCGCTGCTTTGCCCTTGGCGCGCCCACCAGACTCCCTCTCCCGGCGCATCCTTTCGGTCTTGATGTCGCCACGCCATGGGGCCTCCTCTCCCCTACTTCTCCCGTCGGCGCCGCCACCAGAACCTGGCGGCTCGGATCTGCCACTCCCTCTCCACAGGTGCGCTCGGCATGGTGGGGTGTCGCCCGCCATGCGCTCCCCTCTACTCGGTCGTGGCCCATGCCCTCGCCTCCTCCTTGTCCTCTGGTCAGCGTGGCACAGGGGCCGTGATGCTCTGCCCGCCTTCACACGCCGTCTCGAGTCCCGCCTTGGGCCTTGGTCCTCGGCCCGCTACTACTCGCATGGCCCGGCCGGGCCATGGCCGCCGGCGCCTCGGCTCCCCTCTGGCTCCCAGCTCGCTACCTCTCTCAACCCCCTTACTGATGCTCAGATTTTTATGCTTTAGTTGATTTAATCATTTTGCTTACTGGTGCTTGAATGATGGACCTAGCTAATGGTGGTTCGATTGCTCCTAGATGATGCAAATGAGAGGTGATGGTGGTGATTTGGGGGTGGTTTGGCCGACGTTCACTGAGGTACCAATCCCCCTGTGCTTGATGACTCTCAAACCCTCCCCTCTGCTCTGTGATGACATACAATACTGAGGGTTGAGATGGGTGATTACCATGATGTCTGATAATTTGATTGATTACTATGGATGATTAGAACAAGCAGAGGTTGGCTGGATTACCTCCTGCTAGGGTTTTGGGATGGGGAGAAGTTGTAGTGCCGGCTTGCTGGTGCTCCTTCCTTCCCTTCCCCTTTGCTGCAATGGTGGATGTGGTGTTGGTTGTGGGGGAGGCTCCTCCTGGTTGCTCTTCTTCTCTTGTGGCCAAGATGATGAGAATGAGGATTGGGGGTGCTGTAGGTGGTCTTATCCTGACTTGGGTTTGATCTCATCCGTATTTGTGGTAATTTCTTATTTACGGCCTTCCTATTCCTATTTACCATAGCCCTATTTACCTCAATCCTATCACTTCCTATTCTTGGCTGCTCTCTACTGTGATGCATATAAGCTAAATAATAATGTTGTGGGCAATGTGGCTACCACTGTGGCTTCCTGGTGATCAGAATGAAATACTGTGGGTGTTGGATTCGGTTGCCCGATGATGTGTTGAACAGAGGGCGGATATGAATGGGAATGCATTGTTGGATTTTAATGCGGCTGAGACAATTGAAATAAGGTGGGTGTTGGCTTCCATGACGCCGGATGATGAAACCCCCTGAGAAATGGTTGCCTACTTATTTAGGTTAGCTTTGGATATCTTGGTTGCCACGGGTGCCGACTAACAGTTGGTCGGTCATCTTAGCGTCGAGGACACTGTTAACCTAGGTTAGTATGGAAGACCTAGTAAACTTCGAGTATACTGACGGCAATCCCCCTCCTCTACTCTAGCTAGTACTACTGCTTTTGGTTTGCTAACTACTCTTTGAGCTTTAGGTTGCACGATAGGAAGTTGAGGATGGTTGAATGAGGAGGCAAGGAAGGCTGTGATGAAAATGAATGCAAGCACCTTTATCTTTATTTTATTATCTTCTTGTAATTGAGGTTTGTAAAAGATTTATAATATAAATTTTTGAGTTACTCATTTGGTTGAAACATTCTAAATTCTTGTTTGTAAAAAGGACTGTTGTAAAACTGTGTTGTAAATAATTAATGTTTGCTTGATTTCAAGGTTCATTGTGTTATTTATCCAATTGGATGATTACTGTGGTTATGATTGAGATTGATTTAATGTAATTTTACTTGTGATAAACATTGATTAATGTTGATTGGCTTAGCTTAATTATACTGTGGTTGGGGATATTTTTGTTAGTTTGGTTTAGTTGTGCTGGCAGCTGCACTGCCCTTTTCTTTGGCCTTGTAGTTGCTTACTGGTGATCTCGGTCTCTTCTTTACCTCCTTCTATAAAGACTGTTATTTGCTTTCTATAAAAAGTAGGGTTTCCCCCTCTTCAAAAAAAATTAATGAATCTGAAGATGAATTTTGTTAACTTCTTTTTTTGAGAAGTCACCATTAGGAGGATCCTGTTGTTTTTTTATAGGACTGTTTTGAAATTTCTCATTTGAGAAAAGATCGAAAAGAAAAGAGATTTGTGTGGGGCCCACCTGTCATTGTGTTGGAGGATAGGATAAGGGTTGGAGAAAAAAAAATCTCCAACCGATTGAGAACTGCTATGGCATTTCTGTTGCCTAGGCGGCCGAGTCTTCGTCCATGCTCGTGCGGGCATCTTAGGCTGCTCCTCTGGCGTGGGCGAGTTGGTTGCTAGTGGTTGGGGGAAGCAGCATGGCGACTTCCTCCTCTTTAAGGCCGGATCCCTCTCTCTATTTCAATGAATGGGTGAAAAATAGTAGGTCTCCATTTTTTTCTTGATTGCTTCTTCTTCTTAGATCAATTTTCAGTTCCTTGGCTTTGGAGAGCTGTCGATCTGCTGTGTTTTGACCCGGCATCTTTGGTAGTGAGGGGTGTTTTCTCCTCAGTGTACATCCTGGGTTCTCGATTGCATTCTCTCCTCACCCAAGTTTGCATTAAGGGGATTCGTTTGTGCCTTCGTTGGAGGAGATCAGTCGGCCTTGGATTGAACTATAGGTGGGAAGGAGGTTTTCAGTCTCTGTATTGGTGCTGCGTTGGTGTTTCCGGCTGGAGCATCGCCTTGGTCTTGTGCGGCATATATCCAGTTCCTCAGCTTCTTTCTTTAGTGTGATTTCGAAGAAGAAGAGTGGCATTGTATCTCCGAATTCTTCGTGTTTGCTTGGATTAGCAAGGCGATAGTTTTTACGGGTGGAGTGTCGTGAACCGTCTTGCTAATTTCATCTCGGTGGTTTTGAGTACCCTTTGCTTGGTGAATGTCGGACCTCTGTGCTACTTCTTTACTGATTCTTGCATATATAGTTACAGTGCTAGTTGATACCTTGATCTGTATTAGTTCTGATTTCTAAATATAGTATTGGAGATATTGCAAATTAATCGGTGGGATTTATTAATGCTCTATGATGAAGATGGTCAAATCTGAAATTGGGCGATAATCAATTCATATTTGAGCTCTTCTTTTACTCTTCTTGTCATCTTGATCATTGTCAATCATCACTTTTGAGAGGAACTAGTTGTAAAGCATTTTGGCTCACGGTAATTCTTCTTGATCTGTTGGTTAGACCTACATTGTCCAAGTAGCGAGTTTCTTGATCTTGTGCTTGTATTCGATTGCACTAAGGCTTTTCAAGTCTTGTTGGTAATATGAAGTTACATGTATAATCAACATTGGTTCTCTGTTTGACCGAAAGTTTACTCTGTGATCTTTTGATTTTGAGGTCATTTGACAGTCTAGTAAAGTATTATTTAGAGCTCAAATTTTGAATATGTATTGTCATGTTTAATTTATGAAGAGTATTGACAATAGGGTTGATATGACAAAGACTTGTTCTTTTGCAACTCTCCTTCTGAGAGCACACACTATCATCAATCATATGTACTTTATGCTATTTATTGATGTGTTTCTGATGTTAATGTTGAGCATAATATTACGTTTAGATGACTTGAAAGAATTTCATGGATACATGTTATTATGATCATTTATTACATCTTGATATTATTCTTTATTGCTGAAAGTGATTGCTAGGATTAATTATGATTATTTGCTAAAGCGCATTGTTTACAGATCCCACAGAATTATATTGATAATGTAGTCTCTGACCAGGATCAAACTCACTGCGAGGTATGAACACAACACACGAGGAAGCGGTTGAGTGCACACAAACACACAAGTGATTTTGGCGGCGAGCCTTGGCGGCAGCATACGCCTTTTGGCTTTCTATATTGTGACACCTTGCTCTTAACAAGCTGATGATTACCACGGCTTATGTAGCCTCACGTACATGCACGGCTAGCTGCCCGTGGGTCGCCACGCCACGACCCACGAGCCACTCACTCATACACGATCACGCGTCTCGCGCGAGAAATCGCTCTCCGGCGACCATCATCCCGCCACAGCGTGCTCCACTAATCTGCATGCGACTAACTAATTTGCCGCTAATCCTCTTATTCGCTTAGACTCGATCGATTTACTACTTGTCTTTGCAACATCGCATATGCCGATCACAAGCACTAACTAACTCTACATGCAAAACTTGGACTAACCACGGCCTACATGACACACGTATGCATCTACGGAAGATCCAGCGTGAACATATCACGTGCCTATCTACATGCAACTCATGCAAGACTAAAAACAATATGCAGAAGTCGAGTTAGTGCCAACAATGCCTCCCTAATCTTGACTTGCATTATTCCGTACACTTCATCACGAGGAG